>CM061136.1:52358301-52401971 GCA_030789695.1 Scilla litardierei | reverse complement strand
GAGAAGGGTTGGGGAAGAAGACTACTCCAAACAATGAGGAAGAAATGAAAAATAACCGTGTGTTTAAATAAGAATACGAAACGGTGGCTAGGTCAAAACTAGGGTTTCGGGGGTCAGTTAGTCGGTCTGAGAAGGGTGGTTGATCGACTAGTTTGAGAACTAGTCGGTGGGTCGTCTAACTGTGACCGACTAGAAGGCAAACAGAGAACAATGTCGGTACAGGGTGACAGATTTAGTCGGTCTGTGAAGGCTCGTCGACCGACTAGTTTGCAACCTAGTCAGTCTGCCAGTGTTCTTTGACCGACTAAAGGATAAAAGTGATCGACAAGAAGTTTGGAAAATTAGTCGGTCTGAGAAGAAAACTTAACCGACTAGTTCGTCAACTAGTCGGTCGGTATTCGTTCTTAAACCGACTACTGATAAACAGTAACTCAACTGCATGAAATGATCTCTAACTTAGTCGGTCTGTGAAGAAGTGTTGACCGACTAGTTCGACAACTAGTCGGTCGGTGGATGAACTTAGACTGACTAAGAGTAAACAGTAACTCAAGGGAAAAACCTGACAGAAACTAGTCGGTCCATGAAGAGTTTTTGACCGACTAGATTGACATCTAGTCGGTCGGTCCTTGTTCTTAAACCGACTAAAGTGCACCCCAAGTCTCCAAATGGAGTGCGAAGCTTCGGGATGAGTTCTAGGGACTCCTAAGATGGGTCTGGCTCTAAGACAAGAGCGTCATGAAGAACACTAAGCTCCAGATTGGGGAAAAAATACGGAAAAGAAAAGAAAGAAGGCGAACAATCACATATATATATAAATAAATATCATCATACAAAAACCAGCCGTTACAGCCTCCATCATAATCACAAAGAGATACAGGGACAGAGGATCGCCCTGTCTAAGCACTCTGTTAGAATGGAACATACCATGAGGAGATCCATTAACCATGACTGAAAAAGAAGGGGTAGATATGCATTCTGCAATCCAACCTATGAACCTGTGTTTGAACCCCATTTGATGCAACATGAAGAATATGAATTCCCTATTCACACTATCAAAAGCTTTACGGAGGTCCAATTTTAGACAAGCACGGGCCCCCATGGGGTTATTAAAATCCCGAATGTGCTCATGCGCAAGAAGAGCACAATCAGCTAAAAGGCAATTTTCCAGAAATGCAGTTTGGTTAGGAGATATGAGCTCAACAACAGCCTTCTTCAATCTATTGTAGAGAACTTTGCTGATGATCTTATACAAAACATTGCAACAAGAGATGGGCATATAACCCCCAGATCCGTGGCATTAGAGCTTTTAGGAATAAGTGTCAAGAAAGTATGATTAACTTGTTTGAGGATTTTGCCCGATCTAAAAAAGGAACCAACTGCCTTGGTAACATCTTCTCCCACAACACTCCAAGAGTTTTGATAAAAATGACTATTAAACCCGTCGGGTCCCGGAGCTTTATCACTGCCGATTTGAAAAACAGCATTTTTGATCTCCTCATCCAGTACCGACTGCTCAACCCAACTTTCAGCATACTTAGTAAGAATGTGTTTGGTAGTGAGGCGAGGGAATACCCTCCAATAGTCGTCCTGATTATAAAGATTAGAGTAGAAGACAGGGCCATCAACTTTAATTTTCCTAATGCTGTCATTGCAAGACCCATCGGTAGATATGAGATGATCAAGGCTATTATGGCTTTGACGAGCCTTCATAGCCTTCCTCATGATCAAGGCTATTATGGCAGATATGAGATGATCAAGGCTATTATGGCTTTGACGAACCAATCATGCCTACTTTTTTGCCTCAAATTGGCTTCTTCAGCATCAATAGCGTCAGCCAATTGATTAATAATAGAATGCTCTCTTATTTGGTTTTCAATATTGAAAACTAACTCCGGATCATTCTGAATACTAGCGAGCTCATCATGGCATTTAGCAACACTCCGAGTATTAATGATGTCAGCACTGAGACTTTTCAAGCCATATTTAAGATTTTTGAGTTTGGCCACCAATCGAATCATGGGACATCCAACAACATCAGTATGCCAGAATTTATCCAGTATGTCCTGGAACTCAGGAACACGAGTCCAGGAATTAAAAAACTTGAACGGCTTGGGGTCCGATTTCTCTTCAAGATGAAAGTGTATAACAAGGGGGGAGTGGTCACTAGATCTGCTAGCAACATATTCACAATAAGATGAGGGCAGCTTGTCAATCCATTCGCAATTGCATAGGGACCGGTCCAGAGTAGCATTGATACGTTGGGACCTAATGCTTCTATTATTCCAACTCAAGGGATTACCAACTGACTTTAGTTCAAGAAGAGCACTAGTGTCAATGCAGTTATTAAAGTCATCCACCATGTGCCCGTCAATCGGTATACCACCAACTTTATCATCAGCAAACCGGACACAATTAAAATCGCCACAAATCAGCCAAGGAGTATTCATAAATTTGATAGAGTCAGCCACTAAATTATCCCAAAGAGATCTCATGCCTGCGCACTATTAAACGCATAGACCACCGTAATGATCATGAGGAAGCCCGCAGTATTCGTGCAACGAATGGCGATATACTGATCAGACATGGATTCAATCATGCAATGCCAAATATCCGGGTTATATAAGATCACTATACGCCCGTTCTTATGGCAAATCCTATTATCAATCGAGACCCACTTCTCTGGAAAGTAGTTCTTAATTTTTTGAGCATTCTCTTCAATCACCTTGGTTTCTAACAACCCCACAAGCGAGGGGGCATGTTTACGAACTCGAGACTTAAGCTCACTACGCCTCACCGCGTTGTTAAGACCACGAGTGTTCCACACAAGCAATACCATAATCAGCAATTTGTGGCGGGGGTGACCACTCCCCCTTTGATTCTATCACTCTTCCTGATGGCTTTAGGACCGGCCCCTTTTTTATTTTTATCATTCTTCTTGCTTTTGCTATTTTTATTTAGCAAATCTTGTTCGATGTACCAGGCTTCGTTAATAACTGTCATTTCGTCGAGTTCATTCTCAATAGGCGGTAGGTCATGTTTCTCTTCCACGGATAAGGGATCAAACGGGTTGGCGCTCTTAAACAGACAAGCAGTCGGACTAGGCTGCTTCTCGGAGCCTGTAGGGGTACACATGGGTAGAATGCCCGATTGATGTGCGTGGGATCGGCTTGTGGTGTGAGGCATACCACTATCCAGAGCATCTACTAGATCCCCCCTTATTACAATGGCCGCCCCTCACATATTTCCTTGGGGTAGCTTTGGAAAGGCTAGGCCTCTCTACAACAATATTATTCTCCCCCTCCATATTTTGTTCACCAGTAGCCCCATCTACGGCAACTTGTGTTTGCTCTTCCGGATCGCCCAGCTCCTCTTGATCGTAGTGCACTCCATAAGTACTGCTACTGCTATTAGTGTCATCAGGGATCCGCTCAGCAGTTGCTCCCTTGTACCCAGCTCCCTCCTCCGTGCGCACCTTACATATGTTATTTACAAGCCCACTCTTCTTAATAGGGCTATCAGTATTCTTTTGCACACCTAACCCACACTTGTTAGGCTTACAGTGCCCGGCCACATTTTTACATGCCTCAGCGGCCTTGTAGCCCCCCTCCAGCTGCACAGAGCTGGGTAACAACCCTTCATCTGGCACGAAGCCCCCTTCCCCAGTTAGACCAATAGACATTCCCGCCTCCGGCTGTTTAACATCGCCCCCATTCACCCCCGCCTCCCCATTACAAATGTTAGTCACCCCCGCCTCCCCATTACAAATACATGTTCCCCTCACAAAGGGAAGCATCGGTCCGGCCTTACAATACGCTGGCTGAACAAATTCCGCCATGGCCTCCTTGTCTTTGCCCCCCAAATTACAAATCACCTCATTTTCATGACATTTCAACACACCCAAGCATTCCCCCTCTTCAATAACAACCTCGCACTTATTCACATCCCCCTTCCCGTCAAACTTACCTCTGTTGCTTTGAGGGAGAGCAACTTTGCTTGCAGTGGGACATTGCTCCGCCGTATGACCAAAACAAATGCAGTAGGTGCACCTGGGGGGCTCTCCTTCGTAGCAGATGCCAATGTCGATGGTGTCTCGATCTCCCAACTAAACAGAGATGGACCGTGGTAATGGCCTGTCCGCCTTCACTTCCACCAAACATCTAGCGTACGCCAACCTCTCCAATCTCACCGTTGCACGATCCAAGAAAATCGGAGCTCCGACGATACTAGTAATAGCGCTAAGAATCCTTCTCGTCCACAGATTGAGTGGGAGATTTGGAAGTCTAACCCAGACCGGAACCGACGTCAGAAGATCTCTACTGAATCCTGCGTCCTCACTCCAACGTTGAAGAACGACGAGTCTGCCGTCGAACAGCCAAGGCCTGCCAAACAACACCGCATCTCTATCTTCCACGGCTTCGAATCTGAAGAAGAAATATCCATTCTCTCTCGAGAAAATGCTAACTTCTCCTTTCAGTTTCCAAACTCTAGCAAACCACGCCTTGAGCTGCCTGTAGTATGGCGTATCCCCTAAGACATATCCCATAAGAGTGTTATCCCAGCCTTCGACACCCTCCGCCATCATCTCCTCCGTCAAGACCTCCGTCGCAACTCCATCTTCATTGACAGAAGGAGGAATGAAGGACATCTCAAGAGAATCAGAAAGCTTACGCTTATTGGTGCAGATGTCTAGCCAGGATCTCTTCACAGCATTTGCATTGATGCACAGTGGCACCTTCGGCCTCATGGCTCTTCTTTCCATCGCTTTTCTAGCATCACTTCGCCCATGAATATTGCTATCTCCCTTGGCTCCATGTGCCTGCCCCTTGCCATCCTTGGACGGCTTCTTCCTGGCAACCTCCCTCTAGCCGTTGTTGACAGCAGCATTCGCATCCACAGGATCCATGATTCAGCCAAGAAAACTTGTCAAACCAAGAAAACAAGCCACAACTAATTATCAGGGATTGATAAAGTATTACCACCGAATTGAGATCTTGACACAAGATCTCAATCCGTCCAAAATAATCCGCTCCTTCTGTGCCCTCAGATCACCAAGTTTAGGGACGAGAGGATCTTAATATTTGAATTCTCCAGCAACAAGAATCATCACATCATCAAAAAATAGCGAAAGACCATGTAACGACCGATTTTTATCGTTACGTTATCAGTATTTTCTCTCGTGTATTATTTTTCTCCGTATCCGTTGTAAGACGTTTCTGTCCCCGTACCCGTACCCGCATCCATTTCTTCTCCTACGTATTTTTATTATTATCATTTCTAATAAATTATTTTAATAGTCTCTTCTTAAAAATCTTATTTTAAATTTTCAATTCAAATTCGAAACTCAAATTCAAAACACTATTTTTAAAACTTTAAAATTCAAATGAAAACTTCCCGTATTAAGTCCTAATAAAACCTATTAATTAAATGTTTGAATTACTTTCCTAATTAGACCTATTTAAACCTATAATTGATTAGCCCTAAATTCCTCCTAATTAAACGAATTAAAAGACAAATCCTTTCCTATTAAAATTTGACCTGAACACTAGGCCACCTTTTGAGCCATGGCCGAAACCACCCTACACCTACCCATGCACACACACACAGTACTCTAAAAAAAGAGAGAACTAAAGAACCTAAAGCCAAATTAACCCTAGGAGCATTCATGTGCTACACATTTGTAACCCCAGCACACACAAGTAGAAACCCTTAAACTAACTTTTGTACGCAGCCTACCCACTCTACTTTCTATCTAATAAAACCTAGGCTAAACATTTAGCAGCTATAAGCCCTCTTGCTGCTAATTCAAATCCCACACACACCTAGTACGATGAATTTTAAATACCTAACATATACTATCACGTGCTGCCCTTACAACCTTCATTATATAGCATGCAGCCTAGGGAACATAGGACAACATCACCCTATTCCTATATAATATAAACCCTAGCTGTACCCTACTTCTTTTTATAAACCCTAAAGACTAACCCTCAGCCGCCCCCACCCTTGATCCCCTTCCCCACGCCAAAATGCATCGCCCAGACCTCGCAAGGAACACAAACCCCGCGCTTCTTCTTCTTCGCGTCCCAACTCGACTCTGGCGACCTCCTCCTACAGGCGACTCCTCTCCTCCACGCACTCGACACCCAACACCGCCCGCATCTCCATCTCCGGCTGCCTGTCGCCACTTGAAACCCATCACGCCGGCCTGCCTCTCCTTCTTCTTCAAGGCCCGAGCCCCCGACTTCATCTTCTCCACGCGAGAGAACAACACAGCCGCCGCTCCTCCCATCTCCCCTCAGCCCAACGGCCTCCTCCTCCTTCGTCTTCTCTGCCTCACACCCCCTGGCCTCACTGACGACGGAAGCCCTCACGACTTCCCCCCACATCACTCCAAAAGCCGAACTCTTTCTCCCCAACTCGCAGCCATCCTCCGCCAAGCAAACCCACACCCAGGCAGCCGCGGCTTCTCTTCTCCTCGCACGCAGCTCCTCGCCTTGCAAGCTGCACCCTCCCCTCGTCCAGAAATGCCGGAGGACCTCCTCTCCCCGCGAAACCACTCGGATCCGACGCCGTCAGGCCGCGCACACATCGCTAGCCTCAGATCCGACGTCGACAACCCGGGGATCAGCTGTAAATCTTCACTACTACCTGCAGAGTCCCCAGACGCTGCTACTCGTCGTCTTCCTCGCTGCCGCAACGTATTCCAGCCCGCAGACGTCGCATGTATCGCCATCGCTGCGCCCTGATCCCTCTCTGAACTACCGGTTAGTGGTTCTACCCTTTAACAACTCTTAACCCTCACCGTAAAGTAGAGAACTTAATAAAACCGGGTGATTAGACGTCGTAGGAGCTTGTTGTAAATCTGTTCTAACCGAAAAACGGCTATTCTGATTTTACGTTTGGTCAAACCAGTGAACCGTCTTCTTCGTACGTAGTACTCGTCGAGACGTTTCCAACGACACCAAGAACGTCAAAATCAGGCAAGTATACAATCTGATATGAATTTTAGAAGTTTCAGGACTTTTACGTCGCTTTTATGTATTGTTGTATAACTTGACAATTTGACATGAAATGACGTAAGAAAATGACACCATGATGATCAGGACGAAATTTGTGATCCAACGGTATATCATACGATATATTTCAATTTTAAACAACAAGAGAAAAAAAATACTTTCTGTAGCTTATCCAACGAAACCCATGTCAACATTATTTTAAGACTGTTGTATAAATTTGTTCAACTCCCTTCTGCTGTTTAGAATTGTTACAATAATGAAATAATATTGATAACCACAAAATTCTGTGAGTCTTGACATGTACAACCATTATTGACATCGTGAAAATCGTGCGCCTCGAAGACGGTATCGTGATATCGTGATGTCGTGCGAGTCGACTAGGCTGGCTCGTGCTCCGGCAAACTTTTGGGTGGGGTTAGGGTTGAGCGGCCATTGGGCGTATGAACGGTACTCTCCTCAAGAGCACCACCCGCATACGGTGGGTTAGCGTCAATCACGGTAAGCCCCCGTGAGAGGAACGACCTTCTCATCACGACCTAAAGGCGAGAACCCTAGATAGATGTGAACTCTTGACATGCAAACTTGAAATGCTAACTTGGTCTCATGAAAACCGATATGCAAATGAACTCACAGAGAAATACCTTACTTTAATTCTTGCAACTACTTAGAACTACATGCTAGGGATGTTTACTTTTCTTTTCAATATAATTGTCATTATTAAATTGCTGCAATCACCTCTTTAAAATATCTAATGCTTCTTAAATTCATATCTGTCGTATATCTTGTCTTGGGTTGCTAACCTCTTCTTGAAGCCTTGCTGACATACATTCATGTTTTTGGATGTATGTCAGATTCTGAGCTTGAGTACCTAGAGGACCCATTCGTGACGCCTGACTTGGAGAGCCAGGAGTTCGCCCGAGATGCTGAGCCTCTCCCCGTCGAGGACTAGTTGACTCGTGTTGTTGCTGCCTTTTAGTTTACTTTCAGACGTTGTTGTTGCTTTGAGTACGTTTTGTTGCTACTTTAGCCCAGCTGTGGCTTGTCGTCTAATTTCGTGTATGGACTTAATATTTTTGGATGTGGCCTTTATTCTTTTGAATGTTTTCTGATTGTTCTGAAACGCACATGCAAGGACATCCTCTGTGTTTTTATCACAGACGCTTATTGAACTCGAGCTTCACCGCTCCAGTTCAAGCGGACCGTGTAACGCTCTCGCTTCCGATGTCTTTTGGGAAGCGGTGCGTTACAGGTTTTAGTGGTGGCCCATGTAGGTCCTGCAACTGCGAAACTCAGAACAATGAGAACACTTTTCATTGGCCAAAACATCCAGAATTAGTTCGTACGCAAAATTACTCGAATGCCTTGCTTTAGCACGATAGGAACCCAATATCAGGATAATAGGAAGAGTTAGTTAGACGCTCGTGATCGTTAGTTAGACACCCTTTCCGCGACTTGGTATCATCTTGGGAGTCACCCTAGCGATTGGTCATCCAGCTCTAACCATATTAGATTTTTTGAGTTTCGATAGTCGTTCGCTTAGATTTATCTAATCTAGGCCCAACCGAACGTAGTGATCGTCGCATCCGTGCAAGTCAAATCGGAGACGCCTGCAATGAGTAGATTTCGAAGCGTAGAATATTCCAGACCTATAGATAAGATCTCGACATCGACCCTTAACGAACCCTTACCTCGGCTTCCCTATCGCAATCTAGTTCGTTGAAGAACCTCAGTGCTAAACCTTAGTCGACCCAATGATTGTTTTTCCACCAGATTTTACTATTTCCTAATCATTACACTTCCACTTTAATAATCGTTGGAGGCTATCGTAGCGTATTCACGGGGTTACTTCTTAGTCGTCATTACGTTTCGATCATCAAACCTATTCCTTGTCCTCGATTCACATACACACTTCAGGTCCGCCATCTTTAACTTTGAACTTCCCCATTGTAGATCCGGGGCCTTTTAAAAAGTACTTTCAATACTTCTTTTATTGAATTCTTCACCAAGTTTAAAATCCTTTCGAAAAATTTTACTTAGATTCTCCTACACTCCAGTCGACAAAAACCCAATCTTGATTATGAAACACTTCTGACGCGACCTTTAGTTACTATCTTATAACAAATTTTCTAACATACATCTTCCGCACTTCTATTTCACATAACCTCACATAACTACTTTGTTTTCCTCATGTGATGAGTTTCTTTTTAAAACCTTATTTCTAATTCGCTAGTTCAAATGTCACCTCCTTTTTCTTACTAATGTATTTCGAAACGATCGTTGAAACATACTTTTGAAATACTTTCTTAAGTTAAATAGAACTTCAAAATCATGTGTGTCAGTTTTATATTAATTGTCTTCATATATTTTAAGAAAGGAAAATTTCTCTTTTTACAAAACTATTTTCCATTTACAAAACAATCACTACAACACAATGTCCATATTACTCTTCACCTATTATTTGACTAATCATATTTTGCGTTTTAACTTCTACCGTATACTCGCTACTTTACATAAGTTATAACGTAAGTTATAACGATATTATTATTTTTACACATATCCTTATCTTCTTAATTATTTAATAATTCTTAAATATTTTATGTCACCCAACCAGCTACTCTCTTATCCACACCACCTCCGGAACCGTCCATCACAACATTATTCTTTGAATCCTACACTTACTTAGTTATCACTTAAAAGCTTATCATTGCTTAGTGAGGACTTTAGCTTTGATTGTGGTGTTGTTGTGGTGCATGTAAATAGATAGTGAGTGTGGACCCGTGTGTGGGAATCCCTATATGCCACCCATGTATGAGTGCGCTTACCCTTAGTATATTGGTATGATGTGATTCCCTATTGTGTCGTATGTGCATGTATGGTAATTTTTGATATATATGTATATGGCCGAGTGTAGAATAGTAAGTGTTATATTTATACTTAGGCGAGTGATTGGCTATATCACTATAGGAATATCTGAGCGTATTAGATTTAGTATTGGTTAGTTACGAGGAGTATAGATATCCTAGCCGTACTTGTTAATGGTTGTAATTGTATGCTAGTACAGTGATGTACATGTTAGGTGTAATGATAATAAGTGTATGTATAGTTGTGTGTGCAGATTTATTGTGTGATTTATATGTCAGAATGTCTGGCGTGTACTCGTGCGTGTATATGTATGTGGTTAGTTTTAGGTGTGTGTATAAATATATATTGTACGAACAAGTGTGTTTTATATATAGAAGAATTTTTATAATTACCCCTACGGGATGATGTATGGGCATGTGTATACCAGGAAATATGTATAGTCGGATGTTGTGACTACGAATATGGATGTATGTAATGGTGTACTAGCCCTAAGTAAATTACCATGGTCGTGAATGCCGGTGTGTGTATATAACTGTTCTATATAGATACGAGATAGGCGTGTAGTAGTGTAAGAATGTATATGTATGTGAAATAAACGTATGTATAAGTATTTGAAAGTGCGTGATACATGAGTAAGTGTATGCAAATGGATTTATATGGTTTCATTATGATGTATGTATGACTGGGATAGAATGACCTTAGTGTCTAAGTCCGCTCACCCCTATGTCGGCCTATTTAGGGAAGTCTGAAGACGGACTTGATCCTAAGGTGGGTAGATTACTATGACCCTAGTGCTATGAGTAAGGCTTATAAAATCCGTGTATGGTGTAAGGTATTACGTGCATTTATATACGTATAGTGATATATATTATTACGTGTATATGGAAATATGCTGTATGTAAAAGTGATCGTATGATTGAAAATGTTAATTGACAAGGAATGATTGTATTTTTATTAGTGGTATGTTTATGTGACTTGTGGTACTATATCAGTATAGATTGTGAGTGTATAAGATGTATGATATTACCTTGCGTATTGGTAATAATATGAGTGTGTAAATTGATGTGGTGGTGTAGTAAAGTATTACTAATCACCCGAGTATAATGTTGGTTGGATTGTATTCATAGGATGATATTATATTGAACGTGTTACGTCAATACGTAATTAGTGTGTTTGTATGTGTATTATTACTACTAATAGCGTGGACGTTGATTATTATTACATGCAGAATACAATTGGTATAGGTATTGGTAGTAGAAATACTATTTGGATATGGCATGATGGTTACTTATGGTGTGTATACATTAGAAGAGGGGCTACGAGCATTACCCTTACGTTTTTCCGGTGTCTTAGCCGATAAGATTCCGAGGACGGAATCGTTCTTAAAGTGGGTAGGATGTAACGACCGGTTTTTATCGTTACGTTATCGGTATTTTCTCTCGTGTATTATTTTTCTCCGTATCCATTGTAAGACGTTTCTGTCCCCGTACCCGTACCCGCATCCATTTCTTCTCCTACGTATTTTTATTATTATAATTTCTAGTAAATTATTTTAATAGTCTCTTCTTACAAATCTTATTTTAAATTTTCAATTCAAATTCGAAACTCAAATTCAAAACTCTATTTTTAAAACTTTAAAATTCAAATGAAAACTTCCCGTATTAAGTCCTAATAAAACCTATTAATTCAATGTTTGAATTACTTTCCTAATTAGACCTATTTAAACATATTATTGATTAGCCCTAAATTCCTCCTAATTAAACGAATTAAAAGACAAATCCTTTCCTATTAAAATTTGACCTGAACACTAGGCCACCTTTTGAACCATGGCCGAAACCACCCTACACCTACCCACGCACACACACACAGTACTCTAAAAAAAAGAGAACTAAAGAACCTAAAGCCAAACTTAACCCTAGGAGCATTCACGTGCTACACATTTGTAACCCCAGCACACACAAGTAGAAACCCTTAAACTAACTTTTGTACCCAGCCTACCGACTCTACTTTCTATCTAATAAAACCTAGGCTAAACATTTAGCAGCTATAAGCCCTCTTGCTGCTAATTCAAATCCCACACACACCTAGTACGATGAATTTTAAATACCTAACATATACTATCACGTGCTGCCCTTACAACCTTCTTTATATAGCATGCAGCCTAGGGAACATAGGAAAACATCACCCTAATCCTATATAATATAAACCCTAGTTGTACCTTACTTCTTTTTATAAACCCTAAAGACTAACCCTCAGCCGCCCTCACCCTTGATCCCCTTCCCCATGCCAAAATGCATCGCCCAGACCTCGTAAGGAACACAAACCCCGCGCTTCTTCTTCTTCGCGTCCCAACTCGACTCCGGCGGCCTCCTCCTACGGGCGACTCCTCTCCTCCACGCACTCGACACCCAACACCGCCCACATTTCCATCTCCGGCTGCCTGTCGCCACTTGAAACCCATCACGCCTGCCTGCCTCTCTTTCTTCTTCAAGGCCCGAGCCCCCGACTTCATCTTCTCCACGCGAGAGAACAACACAGCCGCCGCTCCTCCCATCTTCCCTCAGCCCAACGGCCTCCTCCTCCTTCTTCTTCTCCGCCTCACACCCCCTGGCCTCGCTGACGACGGAAGTCCTCACGAATTCCCCCCATATCACTCCAAAAGCCAAACTCTTTCTACCCAACTCGCAGCCATCCTCCGCCAAGCAAACCCACGCCCAGGCAGCCGCGGCTCCTCTTCTCCTCGCACACAGCTCCTTGCCTAGCAAGCTGCACCCTCCCCTCGTCCAGAAACGCCGGAGGACCTACTCTCCCCATGAAACCGCTCGGATCCGACGCCGTCAGTCCACGCACACATCGCTAGCCTCAGATCTGACGTCGACAACCCGGGGATCCGCTGTATATCTTCACTACTACCTGCAGAGTCCCCAGACGCTGCTACTCGTCATCTTCCTCACTGTCGCAATGTATTCCAGCCCACAGACATCGCACGTATCGCCATCGTTGCGCCCTGATCCCTCTCTGAACTACCGGTTAGTAGTTCTACCCTTTAACAACTCTTAACCCTCACCATAAAGTAGAGAACTTAATAAAACCGGGCGATTAGACGTCGTAGGAGCTTGTTGTGAATCTGTTCTGACCGAACAATGGCTATTCTGATTTTACGTTTTGTCAAACCAGTGAACCGTCTTCTTCGTACGTAGTACTCGTCGAGATGTTTCCAACGACACCAAGAACGTCAAAATCAGGCAAGTATACAATTTGATATGAATTTTAGAAGTTTCAGGACTTTTACGTCGCTTTTATGTATTGTTGTATAACTTGAAAATTTGACGTGAAATGACGTAAGAAAATGACACCATGATGATCAGGATGAAATTTGTGATCCAACAGTATATCATACAATATATTTCAATTTTAAACAACAAGAGAAAAAAATACTTTCTGTAGCTTATCCAACGAAACCCATGTCAACATTATTTTAAAACTGTTGTATAAATTTGTTCAACTCCCTTCTGCTGTTTAGAATTGTTACAATAATGAAATAATATTGATAACGGCAAAATTTTGTGAGTCTTGACATGTCCAACCATTATCGACATCGTGAAAATCGTGCGCCTCGAAGGCGGTATCGTGATATCGTGATGTCATGTAAGTCGTTTAGGCCGGCTCGTGCTCCGGCAAACTTTTGGGTGGGGTTAGGGTTGAGCGGCCACTGGGCGTATGAACGGTACTCTCCTCAAGAGCACCACCTGCACGTGGTGGGTTAGCGTCAATCACGGTAAGCCCCCGTGAGAGGAACGACCTTCTCATCACGACCTAAAGGCGAGAACCCTAGATAGATGTGAACTCTTGACATGCAAACTTGAAACGCTAACTTGGTCTCATGAAAACCGATATGCAAATGAACTCACAGAGAAATACCTTACTTTAATTCTTGCAACTACTTAGAACTACATGCTAGGGATGTTTACTTTTCTTTTCAATATAATTGTCATTATTAAATTGCTGCAGTCACCTCTTTAAAATATCTAATGCTTCTTAAATTCATGTCTGTCGTATATCTTGTCTTGGGTTGCTAACCTCTTCTTGCAGCCTTGCTGACATACATTCATGTTTTTGGATGTATGTCAGATTCTGAGCTTGAGTACCTAGAGGACCCATTCGTGACGCCTGACTTGGAGAGCCAGGAGACACTGAGCCTCTCCCCGTAGAGGACTAGTTGACTCGTGCTGTTGCTGCCTTTTAGTCTACTTTCAGACGTTGTTGTTGCTTTGAGTACGTTTTGTTGCTACTTTAGCCCAGCTGTGGCTTGTCGTCTAATTTCATGTATGGACTTAATATTTTTGGATGTGGCCTTTATTCTTTTGAATGTTTTCTGATTGTTCTGAAACGCAAATGCAAGGACCTCCTCTGTGTTTTTATCACAGACGCTTATTGAACTCGAGCTTCACCGCTCCAGTTCAAGCGGACCGTGTAACGCTCTCGTTTCCGATGTCTTTTGGGAAGCGGGGCGTTACAGAACAGCTTAAATCTGAGATGGATCCAAACGTTTTAAGAAAAAGATGTGATCGAGATCTCACCCCGAATCAAGATCTCAGAAGTGAGATCTTGATTCGAACAGAAGTTAGCAGCTATTCCTAGACAGAAAATCGAAAGAAAGAACACCTAGATCCGCCGGGAGCTCCCGTCAGCAGATAGATCTAGGCGTCAAGAACACGGAAATGATCGAAATCTCACCCCGAATCAAGATCTCAGAAGTGAGATCTTGATTCGAACAAAGAGGAATCAGCTAGCTCTTGATGGCAGTCGAATGCCTAGACCCGCCCTACGAAGCTCCAATCCACGAATCAAAGGTCCAAGCTACCAATCCCCAAGGATCAAGGCTCGAATCGCGATCGCCGGCCACGGATCCCGCCGAAGCTGTCGCCACCGGCGAGATCCCTCACGATCGCGCACACGGATCTTCTCTCTCTCTCTTCAAAAACCAAGAGAGAGAAATAAAAAAAAAAACATGTATACATATATATACATATATATATATATATATATATACACACACATACATATATATATATATATACTAGTCATACCCCGTGCCCGCGGGCACGGTTCAGTTAAGTTTCTCCCGCGAAATTTTTGATCCCAAAAAATTATTTACGCAGCCAAAATTTAAAAGAACAACAAATTAGCATAGAAATATTTAGCGGCGTGGAATAACAAATTCGACACGAGCGTCTTCCACGCGAAACAACAAATTCGTCGTGGGCACCTTCGTCACGAAACTACAAAGTAGCGGAAAAAAATTTGGCGGGCACCCGCCTTCAGCATGAAACAACAAATTAGCTAAAGAAAATTTAGCTGACGCAGGCCATTCAGTTGAACAAAAATTTACAAAACACCCAATCCAATGAAATGAAAAATGAAGATAGATTGTTGAACCAAAGAGCTGAACGCAAGAGCACTCTGTCCCGGAGTAAAAACATGGTAACAATTGAGTTAACTCAATAAATAGAAGTGGTATATAAGCAGAACAGTGTGAGAGTAGTAGTTAAGACAACATTTTTGTACATCGGCTTATAATATCACACAACCTAAACTATATGCTAAAATAAAAAACCCTTAACTATGAACAAATATACACAAAAATACATTTTGGATTGAACCATGCAGTCCAACTTCAAAAACACCATCTCTCACCATCTCTCACACAGGCATTTAAAACCAACAAAATTTACATATGAAGCTAGGGCCGTGTGTCCTGAAAATAAAAAATAAAATCATAGATTAGAATAGAAAAATTAGAAACGAAGATATATCTAATTACTTTGTACAACTCAATTTTATTACCTTCATCATGTTTAAGCATAAAACCTTTTCATCATCACATTATAAAAAGATGGCGTGTCAACCTCAATCCAAAGTGGAGAGTTAATAGGATGAGCAATAACCTAGATAAATTAAGAACATAAATTTCTTAGAAAAATTAATATATATTTGATAATATGGAAAATTTTAAATTTATACATTTATTTACCTTTTTTCGTTGGAGTAGTGGATGGCGTGCTTTCTGGAACCAAGCAAGCTCGGCAAGAACCATCTTCCACTTCATAACCAATTCTCTAAATTCATAACCAAGTCATAACCAATTCTCTCAAACCAATTCATAACCAATTCTCTAAAGTGTTGTCCATGTTTTTTTGCAAACATCTCAATTCAGTAGCACATGGACAGAAATTTATATATTCTCAACTATTATTTAAAAAAATCTAGAAATTTTATACATAGGTGAGAATACTACACATGCTTACAATTTGTATTATCCATGCATACATAGGTGATAAAACTAAACATGTATTGCAAATTTATCCATGTATTGCAAATATTTATCCATGCACAATCCAGGCAAGAGTACACAAACAGGACATTGCTCATCAAGGTTTTCAAACTTAAGTCCTGTTATCCAATTTCAAAACTTACATCCGGGCAAGAGTACACAAACATGACACTGAAATTTTGAGAATTTTGAGAATGTTGAGAATGAAATTGGATTTCAAGTGTAACCTGGATTTCAAGTGTAGCCTTCCAATTTCAGTTTGAAAACCTTGAAAACCTTGATATGCTTACAATCCATGCACTATAGCCTTCAATGAAAATTGCATTCCAGTGTCCTGTAAAAATGAGATGAAATTTTGAGAATGAAATTTCAGTGTCTTATCCAAAAATGATATGAAATTTTGATAATGAAATTTAACTCTCTGACCCAAAATTTTCAAAGATATAAAATGAAATCTCATAACCATGTACAAAAGTCGCATAATCAATTTTGTATATGAAGTTTATAATGCCATATTAAAAGTTAAATGAAAGTTACACTGATCTCATATACAAAACTTCATAGACAAAATACTCACCTATCTTGAATGTTATCAACTTCATATATGCTTGCAAAAATTTCAGGAAAAAAATTCAAATAATATGCTAAACCCAACATTCAAATGTCACGTGATTTTACAAGTTTGATACCCAGCATATTATTTAGTTTTTTTGCAAGTTTTTAGTTTTTAGTTTGATACTTGATAACAATGCATTTTATCAGTAGCAAGTTCATATATGCTGGGTTTAGCATATTATTTGCAAAATCCATTAAATTGAACTTGCAAGGTTGCAAAATCCAGTCTTTTTAAACCAACATTCTTTTGCAAAATTAGTAGCAAGTTCATATATGCTGGTCACTGAATGAAATTGACACATGAATGAAATTAATTTTTAACAATGATGGAAAGAATGTTGCAAATTAATTTTTAACAGTCATATATCCAGGTTGATCAGAAGGAAGTTCATTAATTGAAACCAATAGCAAGGTGAATGAAAATTTTAAAAATCATTCTCAAAATTTGCAAATAGCAAATATCAGTTTGAAACTGGAATTGGAAATGAAATAGGATTTAGCATCAATAGCATCAATATGATTATTGCAAACATCTCTATTGCAAACATGTGCAAAATGTTAGGAATGCTGGGGAAATACAGGAATTTGATTTATTTTGAATACATGAATTGGGTCTTGGCAACTATTTTGAATACATGATTTATTTTGCAAACATGTTCAAAATGTTAGAAATCAAATCATTTTTTGGGTCCTGTCATTTAACCATTTACCCATCCAAGCTTGAGAAATTTATATATTTGGAAAATAAAATCTCTATTGCAAATCATTTCTGGTGGTGCAATATAAAAATTATTTTAGCAAAAACATATGATTCTCAGAAATTGGAAACTCCCCCTTCAAAACTAATTTCTTGCCAAATTTGGGCATTTGAATCTGGGCATATGAATTGGAAACATATGAATTAGAGGAATGTGCATAAATTAGAGCAAATTAGCATCAAAAACTAACAGGACACAGTGGATAACAGGACACATATGCGTCACATATGAAAATAGCTTGAAGGGGGAGCTTGAAATAGTTTGCAAACTCCCCCTTCAATACATGAAATTGCAAACTCCCCATTCAGGACACATATGATATCAAACTGAGCACTACTCCCCCCTTCAACACATTGTGCACTACTCCCACAAATAAAAGTTTCAAATTTCATTTTTGGGTGTCAAAATCAATTTCCAAGGATTACATCCAAGGCCAGCTCAATTTCAAAATAGCTTGCTGAAATATGGATATAATGAAATTTACATCAAGCTTGAGAACATTTGGCTGAAGGAAAATGTAAAAAAATTTGGTGTATTTTCAATAAGACAAAACAATGTCCTGCAAATTAATCAATAACAAAGCTTGATGTATTTTCAATAATACCTTGGCTTGCAAGCTTGATGTATGTTCAAAGTAAAGTGGTGTGTTCTTCAGATTTTTGCAAAAGTTTCAGTAATTGCTATTGATTGGTGCAAAAGTTTCAAAGCACAGCCATGATTAATTTGTCCTGCAAATATTTAAATCAAACTCATGTAAGTGATATTGATTGTTCATGTAAATACATGTGCAATTTTGCAGTATCAGTGCATGTATTTCAGTGCAATACATGTGATGCTTCAAGTAGCAAACTTGCAAAATCCATGATATTATCAGTAGCAAGCAGGAAAATTGACAAAATTCAAAAAACATATACAAAAGGTGAATGTTGGTATATGAATGATATTAAAAACATACACAAAAGTCTATGTTGAAAGATATTAGAATGATATTATAAATTTCATTGCAACTTCATATGCAGAGCTTCCCACTTGGGTTTATTTTTCAACATAGACTTTCAACTATTTTACTTTCAGAGCTAAGAGCTTAGACATTCATATATCAACTTCATAGACAAAAAAGGAAACAAAATTCAAAAAAATTTGTATATTTGAATTTCAGGGACTAAAATTTGTATATTTGAATTTTAGGGACTAAAATTTCAAAAGTCTATGTTGAATGTTGCCAATCTTAGGCAAAGCTTAAAATTTTAGCCACAGGACAAAAGTATAATGTGAAATGAAATCATTTAGACACAGGACAAAAGTATGAGTGAATGTGATTTGTTTTCATTTAGCTAAAAAAGGAAATGAGTCCATTGATAATCATTTAGCCACAGGACTGAAAAAAGGAAAAGTTTGCTATCTAATGGACTCATATTTTTGCTATCTAATTCATGGACTGGCAAAAGCAAAAATGATTATCATTGGAATCATATTTTTGCTTGGACTGGTTTGATCAAGGATTTTTTGCTTGATTTTTTGCTTGACCATCAAAATTGGCTATCTGAATGATTCAGATTGCCAATTCATTCAGATTGGCTATCTGAATGATTGGTTTGCTCAAGGATTTTTTGCTTGATGGCCAATCATTGGCTATCAGTCAGATAGCCAATTTTGCTTTATTTGCTAGCTGAATTTTTGGCTATCTGAATGATTGACAATCCTTGATCATTCATGATTGACAATCCTTGATCCATATGAGTGAATGCTGTCCTATGAGTGAATGCTGTCCTATATGATCAAAGTTTTGGCTATCTGAATTCCAATTTTTGGCTATAGCCAAAAAATTCCAATATTTGGCTATCTGAATGATTGACAATCCTTGTTCAAGCCAATTTTGATGGTCAATCATTCAGATAGCAAATCAAGCAAAAAATTCCAATGAATTGGCTATCTGAATGATTGGCTATCAAAATTCCAAAAAATCAAGCAGATCAAATTGGCTATCTGAAAACAAATTGGCTATCCAACATGTAAATGATTTCATGTAAACAGGACATCAAACATTTATATGAAAACAGGACATTTACATGAAAACAAATTTACATGTTTGATATGAAATTTTTTTTATATGATGTCCATATATGGACATCCATTTGTTTGCAAACATTTATATGAATTTGATCTGGACAGCCAATTTTATATAAAATACAGGACATCCAATTTGATCATATGGATGTCCTGTATGATATCATTCACTCATATATGGATGTCCTGTGTTAAATTTGATCATATAGGACAACATTCACTCATATGGATGTCATGTATGCTAACATTCACTCATCATTCACTCATACAGGACAGCATTCACCCATATATCATTCACTCATACAGGACAGCATTCACCCATATATCATTCACTCATACAGGACAGGACACCCAAAAATTCCTGGCATTTATCCTCTCAAGATGTGCATCATTTCTAACCAAAATTCCTGGCAATTCTAACCAATAATTAACTCAAGATACTCATTATGTATAGGAATTTTATCCTATGCATTGTTTACTGATAGGAAACAAAGGATAAATGTTTACAGGACAACTTTGGTCTAACCAAAAAAGAAACACAAAAAAATAATTTGCCGCAGGTTATACCATACTAACTGCATAGGACAACTTTGCATTCCCCCCGCAAAATCAGTAGAACCTACAAATTTGCTTACATTCTCATTACAAAAATAAAAAAAATTTATGAAATGATAAATATCCACATCTTGAGAGGATAACTGTGTATACACATTGAATAAATGTCCTACAAAATATATTGGATAACATGTCCACATCAAAAAAATTGCTGGACATGTCCAATACACATTGAATACACATTGCTTACAGTCAATCTGAATACACATTGAATACAAATTGCAAATACACATTGAATATTTGGACATGTCCAATACAAATTGAATATCTGGACATGTCCAATACAAATTGCTGGCATTACATATATATTTGCTCATATATTTGCTTACAGTCTCATTGGCTAACATGTCCAATACAAAATTGCTGGCATTTATCCTGGAATTTTGTAGGACTGGAAATTTTCTGGACTGGTTTGTATGTGTATTCAGTTTCTACAAATTTCTGGACTGCAAAATTTGTACATGCCAAAAAAGAGTATACACATCTTGAAATTGAATACACATTGTAGAAATTGAATGTGAATACACATTCAATTTCTAAAAAATTGCATGAGCAATGCCAGTAAAATTTTTGAATACACATTGAAATTGAATACACATTGGAGAAAAATTGCATGAGCAATGCCAGCAAAATTTGTAGAAATTGAATGTGTATTCACATCTTGAAAGTCTTCTATAAATACAAATTTCCAGTCTCAAGAAAACTAAGTATATTCACATCTTGAAATATGAGCATCATCAGTTACAGGCATTACAAAAAAATGTCCAGGAATATTTGTGTAATTCCTGGCTAAAAAATATGTCCGTAATTTTTCTCCATAACTGTTCAGCATGAACCTGCTCCTGGTATTTATCCTCTCAAGATAACTGAATACACATCTCAATTTTTTTTAATAGATTTGTATTTGACATAACCCTGGACATTTTGTTTGCACATTTTCTCATATGACATAACCCAATTTCTCAAGATATCCTGCTCATATGACATAACCCAATTTGGATAACATTTTCTCATATGAGTTATGGAGGAATAGACATAATCAATATGAGGATTAGACATAACCCAATTTGGATAACATTTTCTCAAGATATCCTGCTCAATATGAGGAAATTTGGATAGGTTGCAGGAATAGATTTGTATGTGAGAAATTGCATAAGAAATTGGGAAATAACCAAAAACATGTCTAATACAAAAGTACACATTCAATTTCAATTCAATTTTCAAACATGACTCATATGCAGGAATAGATTTTGCTCATTTTTCAGTCAACTCTTATCCATGAGAAAACATGACATTAGAAATTACATTAGATCATTTTGAAACATGACTGAAAAATGAATGTATAAGAGTTGGTGAAACAGGATATTAGCTCATTAGCTCATATTTTAAATATTCATTCCAGATTTGCATGTATAATATCAAAAATACATTAGCTCATTAGCTCAGTTGAATTTTTTCAGGGTATAAACTCAGGTTCATGGTATAACATATCAAATGTCTAATATGCTATTTGAATGCTATTTGTTATTTGAATTTCTAATAACATATCAAATTTCTAAAAAGCTATTTGAATTTTTCAGCTTGATATTGAAATTTGAATCATATTGTAAAAAGCAGTTTGAAGTTGATCTTACTTTCATTCAGATTTGGGTATGTCACAAATGAACATTCATGGGATTGATGTTGGATGTAATCATATTTTTCAAATATTTTTCAATTCAACCAACCTTGACTGAAATTTTGAAAAAGCCAATCCAATTAAAAATTAATATTGAACCTTGACTGAAATTTTTAAATTTCAACTGCCAATTTCATTTTTTGCTATGCTCATTATTCTAGGTTCAATATTGCAACTACCAATCCAAAATTTTGAAATCCATAACAAAATTCAAGGTTCAATAGTCAATATTCATGTGAGCTATGCTAATTTTCAAGTTCAGGCAAAATTTCAGTATTTTGACTGAAATGAAATTCATTCAAGGTTCAAAATTGAAGATTGTTTTGAAAAATAAGGACAAAATTTTGTCATTGGTTTGAAAATTTCTTCATGTAGCAAATACAAAATTTTGAGAAATGGATAAGAGTTGCTTAAATGAGCTTGAAATTTTCTTCATTTAGCAAATACAAAAATTTCAAATTCCAGTTTTGTATTTGCTCATCAAACATTTTCTGAAATGAACTGTATTTGCTCATTCAAACATTTCAAACAGTTCAAACATAGCAAAATGAAATTAGCAAAACTGAAATGAAATTAGCAAACATTTCAAACATTGATGTATTTTCTAAATGAAGAAAATTACATTCCAGTTTTGTATTTGCTAAGCAAACATTTTTGTATTTGCTCATCAAACATTTCATTTAGCTTGAAAATTGCTAAGAACAAAATTGATGTATTTGCTGAAATGAAATGTTTGATGAGCCCAGCACAAAATCTCATTCAACTGAAATGTTTTAACCAACATTCAACTAAAAATTATTCTCTTTCAACTGAAATTAAAAAGTAAAACTTGATGAAAAAATGAATTTTTTAACCAACATTCAACTGAAATTATTCTCTTTCAACTGCAGACCAACATTCACATACCCCATATACAACATCTATATAACTTGTTTCTCATTCAACTGAAATTTTTAAGCAACATTCACTTAAAAGCTCACCAAGGGTTGACGTGATGAAGCTCTCAAACCCACAAAGCTCACCAACGTGATGAAGCTCTAAGATCTGCAATGGGTTTGGGGAGAAGATGATGAAATAAATCAAACGAAACAAAAAAAATTGTGGAGAGTGTCACAAAGCTCACCAAGGGTTAAGGTGCTGAGGTTGCTCTAAGCTCTGCAACGTGATGAAGCTCTAAGCTCTGCAATGGGATTGAGGAGAAGAGGGTGAAATAAATCAAATAAAAAAAATATTACGGAGAAGAGGAAGAACTCACTTGATGTGCTTGCTCTTCGTGCTCTCCCTTGCTCTTCGTTCTCTCCCTTGCTCTTCTTGAGCTGGAGGTAGAAGAAGATGGCGAGGAGGAACGTGAGCTATCCCTTGCTCTTCGTGCTCTCCCTTTGATCTGCTTGAGCTTGGCAGGATTTTGTGATGGCGAGATGAGAGCTGGTTGAGAAAGCGTAAACGTAAACGTGAATTTTTCCCTCCTTTTGTGATGGCGAGAAGTGATCGTTCTTTCCCTCCATTTGTGATGGCGAGAAGTGATCGAAATTTTTTTCCCTCCATTTGTGATTTGATCAAAATACAGAGGAGAGGAGAGTAAACATAGATTTTGATTTCAAAATTTAAAAAACCTGATGTGATCAATGTGATGTGATAACATCTCATATCCAATATCTCATACTCAATTTCTCTTACCATATATACAATCTATATAAACATCACACCCAATTACATATAACCAAAACCAAATTCTATTATCCAATATCTCTTATCCATTATCTCTTAACCAAAATCTCTTATACAACAATACACATATCCACATAACCAATATCTCTTATCCAATTTCTCTTATCCAAAAACCCATGATAACATCCCTGTTTTATAATATAGATATATATATATATATGGATATCTAAATACTGTTACTGTCAAACGATTCAACATGCAATTTTTATGTTACATTGTGCACATACAGCTTTGTACTCAGGCTTATTCTCATATGTGAAAAATTGGTGATATAAATGGATTCTGTTGCTTGAATAGATTTTTGTAGAGAGCTTATTATGCATCAGGAGAAAAAAATCTACTTGAGTATATTTTTCTTTGCCTGATTCATAAAGGAAATTTGGTGATGTAAAGACTGTTGTTTGGAGTAGCTTGTTTCTATTATGTCACACTCAGTATTGGGAATTTTGTCATGTAGTGATATTATTCTAGAAAAACAATAGGATTGATGAAATTGTCGGATTAATATTATATAGCAAATAAGTATGCTCATCATCCAAACACAACATTTTTCTCTGTTTTGTCTTTTGCCTTCATATAGATGGTGGTTGGTCATGGTGTGTTTGTTTTACGGTTGAAAAAAATTGAAACAAATACAAGGATATATACCTTTGCAACTCAACAATCTTATCGGTGTACATTTTTTGTGAACATAAACCAGATGTAAATAAATGAATAGTAAATATTTATTGTGAACATATAAGAAATAGTGTGCATGAAATATAAGAACAAAGTCATCTGAAAATGTGTGTGTGTGTGTGTGAGTGATAAAAGAGTATAGCCTCTGTCTATTTAGTTTTACATCATCATCGGATACTTTGTAACTGTTTTGCACATTATCTTTAAGATATTTGATGCTTCAGCTCGGATATTATGTTTTTAAAATCATTAAGATTTTGAAGTAAGCTTATCTATGAAGTTTGTAGAGACCAGTTGTTCAACTATTGATAACTACAACACTAATATTGACATGCGGAAGTAATTATTGCATGAACCTTGTACTCAAGCTTTCTTGGTTACGGTCTGGCAAGACATGCTTATTTGATTGGCAATGGGGCCCTTGCAAGGGAATTGAGCAGGAAGGGTCAATTGTACAACATGCAACTAGTAGAAATTCGACGAAGTCGTTGTCGTTGTCATCATATGGACTAAGTTAATTAGCGTCTGTTTATTGAAAGTGTGGCAGCATTCTGAATAATACCCTTCTAATATTGTAAGAATAATGAATCCCTTTTATTTGGTTTTCACATAAAGAAAGGGAGAACAATAGATGTTTATTATATACAAGGCCGGAGCAGAAAACCAACTTTGGAAACCAACTTGATAAGAAATCAAGAGAGTTAGGTCTATCATAGATGGAGAAATAGAACCAACATCATAAATGACTATTGTAAGAAGAATAGAATTATACATAAGTTTAGTTCCCCTTACTCACCTCAACAAAATGGTATAGCTGAACATAAGAATAAAACCTTGAAGGAAATGATGAATGATATACTTTTGAATTTAGCGATGACTGATGACATATGGGGGGAGCTATTCGTTCAACTTGTCATGTTCTTAACCGTGTATCTCATAAGAAACTAGACTATACATCTTATGTGATGTGGAAAGGTTATACTCCCAACCTGAATTTTCTTAGAGTATGGGAGTGGTTTGGCTAAAGTAAGTCTACCTGACTTTAAGAAATCTACCATTGGACCTAAGACCTATGACATTTTATTCATAGGTTATTCTCATAATAGATGATGAGCGTGTGTCTGCCTTTATAATAGGAAACCCAAAAATTTATGATGAGACAATGAGATCCATTGAAATTAGTTTTTGGAAAGAGGTAAAAGCGAGCTTAATCCTATTGTTTCTAACCAAACTTGGAATTGACTGAGTTACCTAAAGGTAATAGACCCATAAGTAGTAAATGGATCTTTGAAAAAAAAGATGAGACCTGATGGTTCAATTGAAAAGTTCAAAGCTAGACTTGTGATTAGGGGTTTTTACCCTAAAGAAAGGCTTAGACTATTTTGATACTTATTCTCCTGTGACCAAGATTGCTACGATAAGGTCTCTAATTGCCTCAGCTGCACTTCATGAGTTAGTTGTACATCAAATGGATGTCAAGAAAGCTTTTTAAATGGTGACCTATTGTAAGAAATTTATATGTCCCAACCTGAGGGGTTTATGATTGTTGGTCAAAAGAAGAAGGTATGCAAACTTAGAAAATCTCTATATGGTCTAAAGCAAGCACCTAAGTAATGGTATGAGAAGTTTATCATCACTTTAGTGAGGAATGGCTATAGTGTGAATACATCTGACTCTTGTGTTTATTCTAAACTAATAGGATCAGATTGTGTGATTATATGCCAATATGTAGATGTCATGTTGATTTTCGGGAATAATCAGGATGTTGTAAATGCTACGAAGAATTTCTTGTCATCTCAGTTTGACATGAAGACCTAGGAGAAGCTGATGTTTTTAGGAGTTATAGTTATTAGAAGCTCAAACAGCATCTCTTTGTGCCAATCTTATTACATAGAAAAGGTGCTGAAGAAGTTCAACTGTTTTGATGTTGTGCTTGCTAGAACTCCCTATGACCATAGCATACATCTGAAAAAGAATTTGGGTGAGAGTGTTTCCCAATCAGAATATGCTAAAATCATAGGAAGTGTGATATTCCTTATGAACTGCACTAGACCTGATATAGCCTATGCTGTTAGTTGACTAAGTCACTTTACACATAACCCTAGTAATGAACATTGGAATGCTCTTCATCGTTTGTTAAAATACCTGAAAGGAACTATTGATTGGTGTTTGCATTTTAGTTGATTTTCTGCTGTTTTAGAAGGATTTTGTGATGCAAACTGGGTTTCAGGTAATGACGAAGTTAGTTCAACTAGTGGTTTTGTTTTTACTTTGGGTGGAGGCGCTATATCATTGAAGTCTTCCAAATAGACATGTATAGCACGATCCACCATGGAATCTGAATTCATTACTCTTGAGTTGGCAGGGCAAGAAGCTGAATGTCTACAGAACTTGTTAGCAGACGTGCCATTGTGGGGGGGAATCTGCGACAATTTCCCTTCATTGTGATTCTCAAGCAGCCTTTGGAGTTGCTAAAAACAGTTTCTATAACGGGAAGAAAAGACATATACGCATCAGACACGGTGTGGTTAAACAACTCCTAAAAATGGAGTAATTTCTTTGGAATATATGAGGTCCGAAAGAAATCTTGTAGATCCACTAACCAAGGGATTACGAAGGAAAGTGGTTCTTCAATCGTCGAGGGGGATGGGGTTAAAGCCCATGAGTTAAGATAATATGGTTGAACCCAGTAAGGTCTAAAGAATCCATATGATCCTTAACAAACCCTACATGTCCATCACTGTGACGTGTGGTAGTGTTCTTTGAATCCATATAAAAGTTTGGCGGTGCTATTGAGAAGCACTTGATGGATTCACTTTGAGACAAGTCCATAACCTGTTTTGGTGGTGCTATTGAGAAGCACTTGATGGACTTAAGCAGAGGTTGAGCTGTATGCTCTTAATGGTTTCATAACCAGTTTTGGTGGTGCTATGGAGAAGCACTTGATGAACCACCTATGTGGGTGCGAGGGTTTGGCCGCCCTTTATGAAAGACAAGGGCAGTCTTTCTAGAGCACTCACGAGACCAGAGGTGTGCGCATAGCCTATAGCACTTGTTATGTATCGCAGAGTTTGCATAATCTCAAGGGAACAATTTGTGTTGTGGGGGTCTCAACCGAACTCTAATGAGTTCAAGAGCAATTCACTCATTAGAAAGTAAGTTGTTGCCTCACTTCACTACGTATCAATCCAACGAAAGACATTGATACTTAAGTATTCATCCCTCTTTACCTAAGAACTTTCTCATCTCTTTCTTGAGCCATTAAGTGGGGGATTGTTGGAATTAATGGCTCTTTTAGCCATTTGTTCACTCCCATTTTTCATTTTGTCTTTTTTCCCACATTGCTTGGGCAATATGCCTTGGAGGTGTTTATTAAGGGAGTTGTAGAGACTTGGGGTATGCCCCAAGGGGTACGACTCTTTTGTGAACAGACGAGGACGCACACAACCACCACACACACGCGCTCGCTTCGCCTCGCCTCGCCGTGCCGTGCCGTGTTGTGTTATGCACGTGCATTCCTTTTTTGGATGGCGCAACCTTCCTTTTTTGGTCCCATGCAGATTTATTGCGTTAATTGGCTTTGATTGAGCCATTAACTTTCCATGATTATTGCGTGCATTAAATCTGTTGTTTATTATGTGTTAATGAAGACATTTTGCATTCCATTCATTGCAGCTCTTTATTACGCGACCCTTTGAAATTCTGTAACAGTTTTTGTTACCTCATATAAATTTACATGGCCTCATTCCTGATACAATGACGATGTATTTTTTTCCTCTCTTGATCTCCCACCCTGGGTACTGTTGTGCAATCTCCAAAGCTTCTGGCTGCGAGTGGACGTGTTCAGGGGCTGCTGTGTTAACCTTGTGGAGCAACCGGTAATTCCGATTATCACCGAGGTCGGGCCGTAATTGTTTTCAAGGTAGTGGTCATTCCATGGCACATCGTTTCATTCCTGGTTTACTGCTTCTCTGTTCATCATCGTATAGCCCCGGTATTCTACCAACTTTTATTACAGCCGCCTCCCAGTCTCCAACCACAACGCATTGGGACAGATCCACCGCCTCCAACTTTGGGCTGGCCATTGACTCTAGTCCCCTCCACCCCCACTTCGGCTGCCCTCGACATGTCGATCTGCCCTCACGATTAATCCACCCTTTTAACAGATTCGAGGGGCCATCCATGATTAATCGACCATCAAGAAGCAAGTTTTCACTCTCGGCCTAGAGAAAGATCTATGTTACCCTTGTGATCCAAGTCCATCCAGATCTCAAACAGCCACTCACCAGAGATCAAGACTCTAGCCTGCCCGTCAGAGATCAAGGAACTATATTAATCTGCTCGATCATTGTTTTTACCATTTCAAATGTCACCGTTCGACAACAAGCTCCAATAGTTGATCACGAAATCCAGGTTCATTCATTTGATTTTTTTGCAATTTATATTTTGATCTTGATAAATTTGACCATGAATTAAGATTACAAATTAAATCCTAATTTGCTTGAAAGATCTTAGAAATTATTGGCCAATCTATACCAAATTTAATCAAATATCACGCAGTAAAATGTTTTTTAGTTCTGCATTTTTTGTATGCAAATGAAGATGATCATAAACTGTTTGAGACTTTGTTTTTAATTTAAAAAATTAATCATAATACTAGTTAAATAATAATAATAATAATAATAATAATAAACTTAAATTTTATTTTTTGAAATTAAAAAAAATTGAAATTCTATTTTAAATTTTTTTGCATGGTTCTAAAATTTATCTGAATTAAAATTAAAATATTTCAAAACTTTTCCCTTTTAAAAAAAATAAAAAAATAGGTAAAGATTGTATTTGTCCATACCGATGCTGCCCTAACATCACAAACTTGAGCTCCACTTGTTGCACCACTCCGCTTGGAGGTAATTTTTACCTCAATCCGGTTTTGAATGCATTGAGACTTTGCAAAATGCTGCCAGCCTCGTTTTGTTGAAAATAATCATAAATTCACGTTGATATTCTCTTCAGGTGAAAGGAACGATCGAGGAGTTTATTAAAGCTTTTTAAGCCTTATTTCTCAGTAAGTTGGATTCCTCGAGTTGGGTTTCTTAAAAAAATTATTCAGCAACATTTACATGTCTTGTTTCTTGACGTCGCTAAATTCTGGGCACAGACTTGGATTTCACATTCTTAGAGATGAATCCATTCACTTTGGTTGATGGAAATCCATTTCATTTGGACATGAGAGGAGTGCTCGATGACGCTGCTACTTTCAAAAACTTTAAGTAGTATGCTTCCATCTGTTTGTTATCTTTCTAATATTAACCAGATGATGATGACTACCATATCTTTTTTGGCACATATGGGATGATATTGAGTTCCCTATGCCATTTGGAAGGTTTACGAGTTCTACAGAAAGTTTTGTTTAGGCACTGGATGAGAAGGTACACACATATCACCCTACAAACTTTTGACCCAAGATTTGCTTGGTTCAAAACTTTTCTTATCCCTTGTGTTGCCTCTAGAGATTTTTGCAAACATGTGAGGAGTATCGTTGGCTTTCGTTGTCTGATTTAATTAATTGATTAGAAACTATGTATCTAAAACATATCATTTTGCTTCCTTTTCCTTCTCGTATTATTTGGCACGTGTAATTCAGTACTACGAAAATAATCAAATGAACATATAACCATAAGAACAAATCCAAGAGAAGACATGCAAAACTTGGTAACACAATTCGTTGCACACACCTACATCTACAGGGCTATGCTTAGAAAATCAGATTACTCCACTATAATATAATGAATACAATCACTAATATCTGATTTCTATTAGGAGGAACATGCTCCCCCTTAATACAAACTGCAGTGGGTGGTTTCAACCAGACCCATGGAGTAATCTATGCAAGCTACCCTTGTATGGAAGATCCCCTTGCTGAACAGACTCGAATCAACTCCCTTGATCCCTACCTTATGTAGCCGTTTGTCTCCCTCCAGGAGTTTCCAATCAACTTCAGCAAAAGCGATCAAAACCCTAGCTGCAATCTGCACGACTTTTATATGCTCCGATCCCCTCTAATCTCGGAGTAGTTAAGGTAAGTCACTCAAGATAATCATATGTAGATTGGCAGCCTGCAAATCTAGGAATCACTTAGGGCACGTGATCACATCCATATCAGAAACCGTTGGAATTTACGGGAAATAAACGTCAATCAGATCTTCAGGAAATCTTATACGAAAGGCATATAACAGAAAAGTTATTGGGTAACTGAATAAAAGTATAAGATCTGTGGCTGTTGCAAATCAAATATCTGATCCAGTCGCGAGCACCTCTGCAGTCTGAAACTTCTCTTCAATAAGTTGGACTAGCATGTTGTAACTCATGTTGCAACATGACTTACAACATGACTATCACCATGAATATGAGAACTCTCTCTTCAAGAAGACCAAGATCCCCGTGAATATAAGCTAGTGCCACTAATGACAAAACAATCACACCACGTGTGACCCAACAAAGTCCCCCTTTGGCATTTAGTGGCACAATTACCATTAGACAGTCATGCAGAATATGAATTTAGAATTTCAAAGGCACAAGAGCAATTTACAGAATAGACAAGTTCAATAGATGGTCTGATCCTCAAAACATACCAGCAGGAGAAGAACTTTGATTATACATGATCAGAGAACAGAACTATTAGAGAAAAGTACTAAGTAAATCTGAGACAAGCATAGCAAAAGAACCAGACATATGTCTCCAGACAAGTTTTTCATCTAACCAACAAACAATATCAGAACTCCAACTAGCAACTACTAACTCAGCCCAACCAACAGCACCAACAGTCAACAGCAATAACAACTAACTCAATAACAACAACTAACTCCCCCATTTGTGCCATAAATCCCAAAGGGTTACCTCACTTAGAAACACTTCCAACATTATCATCCTGATTCTCTAAGGAGGGAGAAGGCAGCTTGGACTTCAGAAGAAGAATTCTGTCCTCAAACATGATCTTTTGGGCTTGAAGAAGACTCATCTAATTGTTCACATCCTTTAAGGCAGCCTTATAAATGAAGATGTCTTCAAGAATAAGAGTGTGTGGTCCAGCAGGGCACATAGGATTTGATGAAAGGGGGACAATAGTGGGTAGCCTAGCAGGAGAAGTAGGAGATGAAGAGATAGCTCCAATTTCAGGAGATGAAGAAGGCACAATGGAGATGTCATCAGTCTTCCCTGAGATAGATCCAACTGTATATCCAATGCTCTCAGTAGGAATATACAGTTCATTTGCAGAGGGCAATATCTTCTGTGATTGTAACAACAGGGTGATAAGACATGGATGAGGCAATGTGTGCGAGGCTATAAAGGACTCTGATAGTGATAAGATGGAATCAAAGATGATTCATCCCAAGTTGAAAGGCTGCTTAGTACCATCAGAATATAGCAATCGACACATGTCTTTGGTAACCACAGAAACATTAGAGATGGGTAGCTAGTTCCTTGTTGTAAGGCTATACAGCAGAAAATATTTGGCAAACAAAGAGGAAGATGGAAAAGGGGTGGACTTGGGCCAATACAACAAATTTTCAGCAGTGACAACCTTTATGAAGGTATCATGGTCATTACCAACAGTGTCCAAAAAGGAAGAAAGAGAGGCAAGACATGACCACTTTAGAAGCTTGTTAATTACAGAGGGTGGAAAAGAGACAACTTTTCCCCTGACAAAAGAATGAAAATCCAATCTGGATGAAGAGTCTCCCGCAGACTTAGACAGATTACAATAAAATTATCTGACCAGCACATGGTTATATGACTTGAAACAGTTGACAGTATGATATAAATTGATCTCCTTCAAAATAGAGGTGAACTTGGTCTTTGAGAAAGAAGCAATATACAGATGCTTCTCAGGTAGGATGGCCCTATCAGAGTATAGGGGCCATCTCTTCTTGCTTGCTTGGTCGAAAAACAGCCTACTCATAGCATCTGAAACAGTAAATAAGGGGGGAGATCCAGAACTTGTGGCAGCAGGGAACTTAGCCCTCTTGGAAGGAGATGGAGAGGAAGAGCTGGAGGGCGCAGATCTTTTCTTGGATGAATTCATTGGCTTGCGAGCATGAGGAGGAGGAGCCAGATCATCCTCAGACTGGACATGTGACGTGTGTTTATATTTTATATATTCACGCACGTCTTCTTCGTAATTTTTCGTTGTTTTTCGTTGTTTTCAGTTGTTTCATATCTATTCTTTTGTGATTTTTAGTTTCTTTCACTTTCTTTGTGTTTGTGTGCTATTTCAGGAGATTGCTAGTGCAGGGGACATAACAAGCACACATCACGAGTCCCCAGAGCAACGGGAGGAGCCACACGAGATCCTGAGTGCCAAACGTCAAGTTATATCATGAATCAACCCTCAACCGATCGGGTGGACAGTTCCAACCGCTCGGTTTGTGCACGCGTATCTGACCCGACGTGGAGCAGCAATAAAGCAAATCCCAACCGATCGGTTCAGCAATCGGTTGGATGCCACGTCCTCTCTGTTTTTGAAGCTGAATTCCAACCGATCGGTTGACTTGTCAACCGATTGGTTCACTTGTAGCAATTCTTCGCAAGCTCCAGAGCTCCACGACCTCAACCGATCGGTTCAGCGATCGGTTGAGAATTATCACAACCTCAACCAATCGGTTCAATGATCGGTCAGAAGCTGAAGATCGATTTCACCGCTGCCTCAACCGATCGGTTGATGTTTCAACTGATCGGTTGGATGTTTATTTTTTTCTTCTTCTGGGAATATTCCTTGGCATCTTGCCAGATTGTATATATAGCCATATGTTTTCCAGACTACGAGAATCCCCAGTTTTTAACCGTTTTTAGGGATTTTGGCTGCTGCTAATTAAACTTGTTTTGTAAGTTCTCTGATCGCTTTGATACTTTAATATTACATTAATACTATCGTTTTCTTCTCTAATCTATTGCTTAATTATAATTTTGATGGTTATATTTTGTTGCATTGAATCTTTTGCAATGATTAGTGAGTAGTTTTCTAATCTGGGACATTGGTGGAAGCCCCTTCATGGGTTCTCCTTAGAACGACCATAGGATTAGGGTTTCGATAGGATATAGGGATATAGATGGTTATGCGTGGCGTTTTATTGTCTTTGGCGGGATAAAGACTGCCTCTGAAAGTTGGCCCAAAGGGAAATAAAACTGGCGTTTGATCTCCTAGCCACAGCTCACACCCCTAGTGTAGACATTGATTCTGTAACGGTCACTTTTCGATTGTACCTTGTTCGTGCACGTTCTTTTGACCGTGCACGTATTTATTTTAGACTTTGTTTGTTTGTGAACACTTTGGTGTGATATGTCGTTGTGAACGTCTCTGAGAGTATTAAATTGTGGCACTAATTTGGAACGACATTTCTCGGGTCATTTTCCCACGATTTGATCTTATTCGAAGAGACGTTGTGATTTTCACTTTTGACGTGAGACGTTTCTATTTTTAGTTTCTTCGCTCGACATAGAAATTGAGATCCGTCTTCTTAGTTTTCTTTCTCTCGTCGTCCCGATCACCCCAATATTTATTTCACAATTTTTGGAGTTCATTTGACCTATTTTATATTTTTAGCAAAGCTTTAAATATTTTTAAATACCAAGATTTCAATTATTTTCGACCCAATATAATTTCTATTAGATTATAACGCCTCAACATATTTTTGACCCAAATCCTAGCCCTATCTTGGCTGCACCCTAGCCATGCGTGAGTAAGAGAGGAAGAGATTGAATTTTTAATGATTTTTAAATCCTAATCCTAATAGAATTAGCCCTAGACCAAGTTAACCCCTCTATACTATATAAAAAACCCCTAGGTTAACCTATTTTCGCAAGCAAAGAAACCATAGCCACCCCACAACTCAAATTCTCGTTTGCGACGTTCGTCGCAATTCAGCCCTGCAGCCGCCTGTGCCCGACCGACGGATTTCTCCATTTTCCATCGGCCTGACCGAGAGCCCCGCCCGCACCGCTGCTCCGCACCGCACCAAGCGCCCCCCGCTTCTTTGCATCGCCCGCCCCCGCTACGACCGAGAACATCTCTCGGCCTGACCGAGAGTCCCGCCCGCACCGACCGAAGCGCTCCCCCGCATCGCCCGCTCCCCCGCTCCGTTGCAACCTGCCTCGCTGCAGCCCCCGCATCTGCTCACCCCGACGGACAGATTCCCTCGCACTGGGCCACTGTGAACGAGCGCCCAAGCCTTGCAACGGTCTCCGCTGCACTGCGACCGACCCTCCGCTGTGATCTCTCGATCTGACCGAGAGAATCTCTCGCAGCGGCTCGGTCTGACCGAGACGTTCGTCGCAACCCCGCATCCGTCGCACTGCTTGCCACCGTGGGCCCCCCAAGTTCTCCAGAGTTGTTGTGGGTCCCCCATTGACCCCTAGAACTGCTGTGGGTCCCACCCAAGTGCTTCTTCTTCGCCGTTGGACTATTTTGACGTTGCGACACGTCGTAGCTCTTCGTCGCATGTGCTAGCTTTGGAATCTTGGTTCGTTGATCTGGTTACTGCCCAGACTATTCGAGCGAGGAATCTGATCTAGAAATTAGACTAGGAGCGCGATCTTATATTCCAACCCCTGGCTCCGCGACCCGACGCCAGTGTAGCTTTCGCGTCGTGTTGAGGTAACGTTTTGCACTCTTAGGACCCCCAACCACAGCCTGTTAATCAAGATTAAAATTGACGTTATAAATGTTTTAGAATCACTAATTAAGATAATTTAAATCGGGAATGTAGGCTGGTGGAGTTGTGCACGTAGTTAGAATTGGACTTTGGACTCTTTGGACGGTGTATTCAGACGTTGCGTTGCAGGGAAGTGAAACTTGCCGTCTTCTTGTTTAGGCCATGTTTTAGGTCGCTTTTTGGTACCGTAGCGTAAAAGAGACTACGCAGTGAAATGATAACTGCCTAGATGCCCGTTTGATCTAGTTTGACAACGAAGCTAGATCCGTCCCCTTTTACTTGTTCATGTCATTCATGCATACTAAACTGTCATGTTTAAATTCCTTACCTGTACGCCTTGCTACTTGCCATGCCATGTCATCCATGCATTGAATGTTGCATTCGTAGCACACGCTACATACTTGCACTTGCTTGTCCAGGCTAGGTGCACCCCTATGCCAAAAACACTTCCTGGCTCGTGATCCAGAAGCGAGCATTCACGTTCGGGGGTAAAGCCCTGGCTCGATACACGTGGAGGGGTAGGGTTGAGCGACCACTTAGCGTAGAAGTGTGCCCGTACAGCCATTTCAGCTGTAAGGCGTGAACTCTGTGCACGACATGAAAACGTGACTTGTTAATGATAGTAGTTTGCTACTCTTGTCATGCCATGCTAAATGCTTGTAGTACTTTACTTTACTTGTTGCACTCACTTTAACTGCCATGTCATTACATCATGCTAGAACTGCTAGGTTGCTTTACTTTTACTTTCAGTTTCCTTGCACAAGTCTCTTGTAGACTTGCTGACATGTGCCCCTTGCTCTTTTGGGTGACACATGTTAGACCCTGAGCCAGAGACCATAGCTGAGGATGAGGTGTTTGCTGACGATGAGCCGGAGCCTATGTTTGACGAGGAGTTTGTGGACACCGGTGACCAGTCTTAGAGGCTGTTCTGAGTTGCTTTGCTTTAGGTTGCTGTTAGTTGTCGGTGCATAGCACCATTACTTTGTTTTCTGTACGTTGTACTTTTGTTGGCCATGCTGGGGCCTTTTTAGTATCTTTTCTTTTAGCCTGGTGGATTTTCTGCGATGTTGGAGTTTATTTTTATGGATATTCTGAGATTCCTTTTTGTCTCATTTCCTTTATTATTATCTTTGTTTCGTATCGCAATTGCAAGGACCTACCATTTAAAGTTCTTTTGACGCTTATCGGACTTGCAGCTTCACAGCTTCAAGTCTGAGCGGACCTACTCACGTCTCGCCTCCATATTTTTGGGAAGCAGGCCGTGACAGGTTTTGTTGGTGGCACATGCAGGTCCTCTTGCAACTGTGAATTATCGGAACAACGATAATAATTATAGGACGTCCAATAAATAAGTTACAACATCCAAGTCATAAGCTTTGAGTCTAATTTTTGTTCGTTTTCTATGTCATTAGATGGCCGGAAGACGACAGACCCGAGTTGGTGGTGGGCCCAATCGTGTTGAGGTACTGGATAAAGAGCCCACCAATACTGAGGTCATGAGGATGATGCATCAGATGATGCAGGTGCAGTAAGGGATGCTTCAGAATACCCAGAATGCCTCTCGCTTCGAGCCGGGAGCGAAGCAGTTTCGGGAGCTGGGCCCGACTTACTTTGATGGATCTGAAGGACCGTTAACTGCTGATGAGTGGATCAGAAATACCGAGGATAATCTGAAGATGTCAAAGATCAACCCGGCTGGATGGGTTGAGTTGGTGAAGAAGCAGCTCAGGGATAATGCCCGTAACTGGTGGGATGCAGAGGAGGAGCTGTTGATGAAGCCGATACCTTGGGCTACTTTCAAGTCCAGGTTTGATGAGGAGTACTTTCCGAAGGCTGCCAAGAGGGAGATGTTGCAGCGATTCATTGAGCTGAAGCAGGGAAATCTGACGGTGGACCAGTACCATTAGGAGTTCACCAGGCTGAGTCGCTTCGCACCGAAGATGGTGGAGGATGCTGAGGAGAAGGCTCAGAGGTTTCTGCAGGGTCTTTCCCTAGACTTGCAGAGCCTGATGTCTTTGTCAGATCTGGAGTCGTACCAGAAGTTACTGGTAGATGCTAGGAGGCAGGAGCTGATTGTGAGGCAGAAGAGAGGACAGACTTCTGGAGCTGGCAAGAGGCCTATGGAGCAGGCCAGAGGAGTGGTTAGGCCTGGGTTCAAGCCTAACCAGCCAGTGCAGTTCAAGAGGCCAGGAGGGCCTGCTCAGAAGACTTGCCATTTCTGCGGCAAGACTGGCCACATCAAGGATCAGTGCAGGAGATTTCTGGGGCAGTGCCTGATTTGTGGAGACGCTACTCATGTAGCGAAGGATTGTCAGCATGCGAACCAGATGAGGAGAGCACCGGATGGAGCACAGCTACAGAGGGGACCAGTGGCAGCTCAGCTGTTGTAGCAGAGAGCACCTGTACCTGCTGGACGTGGATCGCCTCTCATTCCACAGAGGCAGGCTTTCAGTAGGCTGTTCAGCCGAGGAGGCAGGCTTTTCTGATGACGGCAGTGGAGAGCGAGGCTGTGGATGAGGTTATCACAGGTAACCCTCTGTCTAGTTGTTTTCTTTCTTAGTTAGTTTTGGCTTCTTAGACTATGTTGGTTGCTTGCATATGATTGTTTGTTAGAATAGGGTTTGATTGTTAGACTGTCTGTTAGGTGTGATTTTGGTTTACACATTTCCTGCACGAGTCATCTTTGACTCTGGTGCATCGATGTCCATTATATCCCGGAGCTTTGTGGAGAAGCATTCCTTGACGACATCCCCTCTTCCCATGAGTTGGAACATCGTTACAGGAAATGGCGTGATCTTGGTGCATCGTGGTTGCAATTCTTGCCCTTTGGTGGTCTGTGGACATGAGCTTTACGCTGATTTTATTGTCCACGACATCATCAACTATGATGCAGTGTTTGGGATGGATTGGCTAGCGAGTTTTTATGCTACGATCGATTATCGGAGGAAGAAGGTGGTGTTCGAGATCCCTGAACATCCAGTGTTTGAGTTCAGTCGAGGTAGCAGTTCGTTTTGCCCTGTCAAATTTCGAGCCAGACCGATGGAGATTATTGCTATGCAGATGGAGCAGAGTAGACCAGCAGTGGTGCATGAATTTGACGACGTCTTCCCCGAAGAGATGTCTGGACTACCACCTGATCGAGCTCTCGAGTTTTCGATCGATCTTATTCCAGGAGCGCAGCCTATTTCGAAGGCGCTGTATGGTATGGCTCCAGCAGAGTTGGAGGAGTTGCGTAGGCAGCTGGATGAGCTTTTGCAGAAGGGTTACATCAATCCTAGTGTGTCTCCGTGGGGAGAACCGGTGTTGCTGTTGAAGAAGAAGGATGGTTCGTGTCGCATGTGCGTGGACTACAGGGAGCCGAATGCTGTGACCATCATGAATAAATATCCATTGCCTCGCATTGATGACATATTTGATCAGCTTGGAGGTTCGAGGGTGTTCTCTAAGTTGGATCTGAGGAGTGGCTATCATCAGCTCAAGGTGAAGAAGGAAGATATCCCGAAGACAGCTTTCAGGACGAAGTATGGCCACTACGAGTTCGTGGTTATGCCATTCGGTGTAACCAACGCACCCGTGGTTTTTATGAACCTGATGAATCTGATCTTCTACGACTTTCTAGACAAGTTTGTCGTTATCTTTATTGACGACATCCTGATCTATTCAAAGTCGGAGGAAGAGCATGCATCGCACTTGAGGACAGTGTTGGAGATTCTGAGGAAGCATCGTTTGTATGCTAAGTATTCCAAGTGCGAGTTTTGGCTAGATAGAGTTGCTTTTCTCGGGCATGTGGTGTCAGGCGATGGAATTTCGGTGGATCCCGAGAAGATTAAGGCCATCAGAGAGTGGCCTGTTTCGCAGTTAGCGTCTGAGATCCGGTGTTTCCTTGGGCTTGCAGGATATTATCGGCGTTTCATTAAGGACTATTCCCGGATTGCTGAGCCGATGACCAGACTGACGCGGAAGGATGTACCTTTTGTTTGGTCGGATGATTGCGAGAAGGCTTTTGGTGTTCTGAAGGAGAGGTTGACGACTGCCCCTGTTCGTGATGTGCCTGATCGGAGTGGAGGATTCGAGATCTTTTGCGACGCTTCTGGCAAAGGTCTCGGTTGTGTTTTGCACCAGCATGGGCACGTGGTTGTGTATGCATCTCATCAGCTTAAGGCTCATGAGAAGAATTACCCGACACACGATTTGGAGTTGGATGCAATCGTGTTTGTGCTGAAGATTTGGAGACACTTCCTGCTGAGTGAGAAGGTGAAGATCTTCACCGATCACAAAAGCTTGAAGTACATTTTTACTCAGAAGGAGCTCAACATGCGACAGCGTCGATGGTTAGAGCTCATGGCAGATTATGAGATTGATTTACAGTATCACCCTGGCAAGGTGAATGTGGTTCCGGATGCGCTAAGCAGACTTCCAGCGGTGATGTTGTTGACTTCACAGTGGAGATTGCAGCAGGATTTTTGCGAGTCTGGTATTGAGATTATTCTTCCTGGAGAGGCTTCTTCGTTGATGAGTATGTAGATACATTCGACGATCGTGGATAGGATCAAGGCTGGACAGGCTGGAGAGGCTAAGTTAGTGAAGATTCGGGAGCAGGTGGAAGCCGGTCTGCAGACTGACTTCTTGATTCATAAGGATGGTTCGTTGAGATTTGGAGCCAGGTTGTGTGTGCTTGCTGGAGATATCAGTGAGGAATTATTGGTGGAGGCACACAGTTCACCGTATTCTGTGCATCCTGGTGGCACCAAGATGTACAAGGATCTTTGTCTGAACTATTGGTGGCATGGTATGAAGAGGAGTGTGGCGCGGAGTGTCGCCAAGTACTTGGTATGCCAGCAGGTAAAGGCGGAGCGTCAGCGTACGGCATGGTTGCTACAACCGCTTTCGTTTCCGGAGTGGAAGTGGCAACACATCACTATGAATTTCGTGATTGGACTACCTCGGAGTCCGAAGCAGAATGACGCGATTTGGGTGATCGTAGAACGATTGACCAAATCCGCGCACTTTATTCCCTTCCGAGTAGGACAGTCTACTGAGACGCTAGCGAGGAGATATATGGAGGTAAATTCTTTTACTCTCCGATTTTATTTTCTTTCCCTAGTTTAGATAGTGATGTAACATGAATCGTGCAGGAGATCTACGACTTCATGGAGTCCCCGTGAGTATCGTGTCGGACAGATACACGAGATTCACATCTCAGTTTTGGCAGAGTCTGCAGAAGAGTCTGGGTACGAGTCTGAGTTTCAGCACGGCGTACCATCTGCAGACAGATGGCCAGTCCGAGAGGACGATTCAGATTTTGGAGGACATGCTGAGAGCGTGCATGTTGGACTTCAAGGGATCTTGGGAGGATCATCTCCATCATGTGGAGTTTGCCTACAATAACAGCTACCAGGCGAGTATTGGTATGGCGCCTTTTGTCGCGCTATATGGGAAGAAATGTCGATCGCCACTGAGCTGGGATGACATTGGAGATCGGGAGCTGTTAGGACCGGAGATGATTGTGGAGGCCGTGGATGTTGTGAGGAACATCCGAGAGAAGCTGAGGATTGCGCAGGACCGTTTCAAGCATTGGGCAGATGCTAAACGGTGGCCTTTGGAGTTTCAGCCTGGAGATCATGTCTTTCTGAAGATTTCTCCGAACCACGGAGTTATCCGATTTGGGAAGAGAGGCAAGCTGAGTCCGTGGTACATTGGGCCATTTGATGTTTTGGAGAGAGTTGGAGTGGTGGCTTATCGCTTGGTGTTGCCACCGTCGCTGGAGGGAGTTCACGACGTATTTCACGTATCTCAGTTACGTTGATACATTAGTGATCCGTCCCATGCTGTGGATTTCTCAAAGATCACAGTTCGTCCGGATCTGTCTTATGATCAGCAGCCAGTTGAGATTCTGGATCATCGACAGAAGCAGCTGAGGAATAAGACCGTCGACTTGGTTCGAGTGTAGTGGCGTCATGGTTCCCCTGGGGAGTCCACCTGGGAGCGTGAGAATGATATGAGAGAGCGCTTCCCGCACCTCTTCCCGAGCAGTGCTGGATGTTGATTCCGAGGACAGAATCATTTCTAAGGTGGGGAGGATGTAACGGTCGCTTTTCGATTGTACCTTGTTCGTGCACGTGCTTTTGACCGTGCACGTATTTATTTTAGACTTTGTTTGTTTGTGAACACTTTGGTGTGATATGTCGTTGTGAACTTCTCTGAGAGTATTAGATTGTGGCACTAATTTGGAATGACATTTCTCGAGTCGTTTTCCCACGATTTGATCTTATTCGAAGAGACGTTGTGATTTTCACTTTTGACGTGAGACGTTTCTATTTTTAATTTCTTCGCTCGACGTAGAAATTGAGATCTGTCTTCTTAGTTTTCTTTCTCTCGTCATCCTGAGCACCCCAATATTTATTTCACAATTTTTGGAGTTCATTTGACCTATTTTATATTTTTAGCAAAGCTTTAAATATTTTTAAATACAAAGTTTTAAATTATTTTCGACCCAATATAATTTCTATTAGATTATAACGCCTCAAAATATTTTTGACCCAAATCCTAGCCCTATCTTGGCCGCACCCTAGCCATGCGTGAGTAAGAGATGGAGAGATTGAATTTTTAATGATTTTTAAATCCTAATCCTAATAGAATTAGCCCTAGACCAAGTCAACCCCTCTATACTATATAAACAACCCATAGGTTAACATATTTTCGCAAGCAAACAAACCCTATGTAACGACCACTTTTCGTTGTACGTTGTTCGTGCACGTGCTTTTGGCCGTGCACGTGTTTATTTTAGACTTTGTTTGTTTGTGAACACTTTAGTGTGATGTGCCGTTGTGAACGTCTCTGAGAGTATTAAATAGTGGCACTAATTTGGAACGACATTTCTCGAGTCGTTTTCCCACAATTTAATCTTATTCGATGAGACGTTGCGATTCTCACTTTTGACGGGAGACGTTTCTATTTTTAGTTTCGTCGTCCGATGTCGAAATTGATATCCGTCTTCTTAGTTAGCTCACTTTCGTCATCACGATCACCTCGATATTTATTTTATAATTTTTGGAGTTCATTTGACCACATTTATATTTTTAACAAGGTTTATAATATTTTTAATAATTAATTTTATATTAATTTCGGCCAAACAAAATTTATTTGAGTTTCAAACGTTTTAAATAATTTTTGAACCAAATCTCAGCCCCTATCTTGGCCTCACCCAATCCCTATGTGATTAGGAAGAGTAGATTTAAATTTTAAATTATTTTAAACTCCTAATCCCATTAGGTTTAGCCCTAGACCAAATCAACCCTTCTACACTATATAAACAACCTTTAGGAAGACCTATTTTCGCAAGAAAATAACCCTAGCCGCTCCCAAAACCCAAATTTGACGTTGCGACGAATCGTCGCAACGTTGCGACGAAGATCTCCCGCATCGACCGAGGAAAACATGCCAAAACCCCCGCACCGACCGGTAGCCCCCGCCGCACCAACCCCGCTCCGTACCCGCTGCTGCCGCCCACTCCGTTCGCCCGCACCGATCAAGAGAAGCTCTCGATCAGACCGAGAGCTTCGCCCGCTTTCCGTTCCGCACAGCCGCCCGCACCAAACCCCGCTTCGTCCCCCGCTCAGCGTCGTGTCTGACCGAGGCGCATCTCCGCACCGACCGGAGCTCCGAAACGTTGCAACGGTTGCAACGTTGCAGCGCCCCGCTCCCCCGCATCCAAGGCGCTCGACCGAGACATTGCCCCGCACCGACCGAGAGCCCCGACCCCGCACCGACCCGCTGCGCTGCACAGGCCTGTTCCCCCGCACCGACCGAGCCGTTCCCCCGCATTTGGCTGTGTCTGACCGAGAGCAAACATCGCAACCCCGCACCCGTCGCACCACTTGCCACCGTGGGCCCCCCAAGTTCTCCAGAGGTATTGTGGGTCCCCCATAGGTGTTTTCTCTCCGACTAGGACTACATCGCCCTGACCGACAGATTCCCTCGCACCGGGCCGCTGTGACCGAGCGCCCAAGCCTTGCAATGCTCTTCACTGCACTACGACCGACCCCCCGCTGTGATCTCTCGGTCTGACCGAGATAATCTCTCGCAACGGCTCGGTCTGACCGAGCGACGTTCGTCGCAACCCCGCATCCGTCGCACCGCTTGCCACCGTGGGCCCCCCAAGTTATCCAGAGTTGTTGTGGGTCCCCCATTGGTCCCTAGAACTGCTGTGGGTCCCACCCAAGTGCTTCTTCTTCGCCGTTGGACTATTTTGACGGTAAAACACGTCGTAGCTCTTTGTCGCACGTGCTAGCTTTGGAATCTTGGTTCGCTGATCTGGTTGCTGCCCAGACTATTCGAGCGAGGAATCTGATCTGGAAATTGGACTAGGAGCGCGATCTTATATTCCAACCCCTGGGGTCGCTACCCGACGCCAGTGTAGCTTTCGCGTCGTGTTGAGGTAACGTTTTGCACTCTTAGGACCCCCAACCACAGCCTGTTAATCAAGATTAAAATTGACGTTTTTAAATGTTTTAGAATCACTAATTAAGATAATTTAAATCGGGAATGTAGGCTGGTGGACTTGTGCACGTAGGTAGAATTGGACTTTGGACTCTTTGGACGGTGTATTCA